>CM076575.1:1644582832-1644598235 GCA_034641835.2 Pinus albicaulis | reverse complement strand
CAGAAAACGTTTTTCCTAATTCCAAACTTCAAAATTTGACCCTTTTTATTTTGGCCCTCTTTCCAACTGCGTTTCTGGTATTGCAACTGCTATTGCTCTGTATGATCTATTTTCTGATGTCATAGACCACAGGCTGAGCCAGAATTATGCTCTGATACCACTGTAATATCCCCAAAGGGAAATAACCAGTAATAAACAGAAATATGCCAGACAGATAAAGAAAATACAATGCTGAACCAGATCACTGAATAATGACACATAGAATTCCAGGAAACTGAGCCATTTTATTAATCTGAAAGTACATAGAGAGGAGTACAAGAAAATCAGAATAAGTGCACCTATCCTTGCCCTAGGCAAGTGGAAACCCTCTCAGACAGAATAATGGCTGCAACAAGGACAACGTCCTAGCTGCTCTGAAGGCTGAAGACTGGAAAACTGCTGATCTCAACTCTAAAAACCCTCACTCCTGAAAAACGCTGTCTCTACTAGTGACAGCGCAGAAACAGATGAAGCACTAGGCACCAAAACTCCAGACAGATAGATCAGCTACTGAAGGCTAGAAAAACGCTGTTGAGCCCTCTCACATAAGCCTGCTCCCTGATCGGCCCGTTCTACCGTGGATACCTCCGGGCTCTCAGTCCCATCGAGATCGAAGCCTCGGAAATCAGTCTCAACGTCCTATTCCTCCGATCTGCGTCCTCTGAGCGGATGCACCAACCCTCGGATGTCTTTGGAAAAACAATACTCATCTTCGAATCCTTGACCACCAAGGGGCGGATCGATGTGCTCTCTTGAGATCTAGGCTAGATGCAATATCTCTTCGGATACAGCAATCTCCCCGAGGCTGAATTAGGTGCTATACCTTCAGATCTGCAACATACAAGACTAGATCTGCAAATATCTGCTCAGATCTACCCTCTCCAAGACTGGATCTATCAATGGCCTTCAGATCTGCGTCCTTCCCCTCAAGATTGGACAGCGTCCTCTCTCCTCAAGCTGAACTGCGTCCTTCCTCCTCTTGGACAGCGTTTTCCCTGCTCAGATCTGGACTGCGTCCTCCCTGGAACAGCGTCCTCACTCTCCCTGCCTGATCAGCGTCCTTCCTCCTGCAGAAACAGCGTCCTTCCTCTCCTGAACTGCGCAGCCACTAGAGGGCTTCTTCTCTCCCCAAATCTGCACCAGAAACTGCTGCTACCTTGCTGCTGAAACTGAAAAGTGTACTCAGAACAAACCTTACTAGGGCGGGCACTCGAAGTCCCCCGAAGCTAAGGGTGAAACCAGAAATAACCTTACCAGGGCAGGCACTCGAAGTCCCCCGAGGCTAAGGGTGAGATCTCCGACCGGAGACACTCGTGCACTAAACGGTGCTGCAGACCGACTAAACAACCGGCGTGCTGAAGCAGACAGAAGTCCAGCTATCAATAATAATATCAAATCATGAATGATCCAAATGAGGTGAGAACCTCTCATTTTATAATGCCAAACTCCCTCCAAAACTTAACTCTCCTTTGACCTGCGCAGTTTACTTTGGGTCAGCCTGATGCCTCCCCCATCATACTCATGTGGACCCCCAAGGCCCCCTCTCTTAAGTTACAACGTCAATCTACTAGGAAAAGAACACTTTATTATAAAGTGAGGTGACTAAAGTGGGGTGACCCCTCTTATTTCTCACTTTATTTATTATGTCTAGCTAAAGCGGCAAAATAAAGCAAAAATGAAATATTCCAATTAGCAAGGCTAATTGGGAATATTACATTGGACCCTAAAAGTGTGAAAGGTGTTTATTTGATTCCGTGCTCTTGTGGGACTCTTTACATTGGTGAAACTGGAAGGTCGATTAATAAGAGGTTCCAGGAGCATGCTACGGATATTAGGCATGGTAGAACCAAGTCCTCTACATTAGCTGAGCATGCAGAAAAGACGAAGCATCACATTTGTATGGAGGACGCTAGAATTCTTGCTAGGGTTGACCATTTCCATCACCGGAAATGTAGGGAGGCGATTGAGATTGAGAAGAGGTCCCGCACGTTGAATAGGGATGACGGATGGAAAGTTAGCAGTTGTTGGATTCCATCTCTTCATTCCCTGTAAGAGTCCTTTTATTCTTTGGTTTTTATGGTTTGGACTTATTATTATTTTAATATTTTATTTATTTAGTAATTAAAATAAAATACTTTTTATTTTAATTTTAATTTCTAAAAGTATTTTATTCATTCATAAATTATTGTATTGATTATTTTAGTTATTTATAAATTATTTTTAGTTTATGACTTTGACTTGAATTCGTTAATTTTTATTTTACTGTGTAGTAGGTCCTTTTATTCTTTACTTTTATAATTTGGTCTTTTTGTATTATTATTTTGTTATTTTATTTATTTTATTTATTGGTTTATGTTTGTTAATTTATTTAGTTATTAAATTTAAAAATAAAAATACTGTTAATTTATTTCTATTTTTATTTTATTTATTTATTTATGAATTATTTATTTTTACTTTATGACTTTGACTTGAATTAGTTAGTTTTTATTTTACTCTGTAGTATGTCCTTTTATTCTTTATTTTATTTTAATTTAATTTATTTTTGTTTCTAATTTTAGTTTTTGTCTTTATTTTATTATTATTATTATTCTATTTATTTATAATATATTTATAATTTATGTCTTTGACTTGAATATTTGTTCACTTAATCACTTATTTGTATTGTTTAGGTGGGAGAATTAAGTTAGTTTTTTGGGTTAATCTTATACAAATGGGTAATTAGGTCTTCTTCTTTTTTTTCTTTTTTTTTACCGTTTTAATTTTAAGGATGTGTGACTTATATTTTTGGATTATTTTATAATTGTATTTAATTTTTTACCGTTTTTTGACTCCTTGGGGTCTTGACCGTTGCTTCTCTCTTCATGGTATAAATGTGTATGTCAGATCAGCCATTCCTCATTATCCTAATGATGAATTACAGTTGGTAGTTCAAAACGCGTCGGTTCCAAAAATTCCTTATGTGATTTCCCGAAAGATTTATAATTAAAATATTATAGATCACAGAAGCTTGCACTCTCAACAAACTTAGGGAAACTGATTAATTAAAGGGTATTAATTAATCTAAGTGTGAATCTTCTAGATAAAGTCATGGATCACCTCCAAGTTAATCTTAGCTCTTGATTATGTTTTAATCTTGGCCGTTGAAGGTTCAACAGAAGAATATAAGGAGGGTGAGGCGCCTATGGAAAACACATTGAGACACTTGAGCCATTGAGCATTTTCGAATTTGTGTGAGGAGACATAGCTTTTGATCAAGAATCAAATCACTAGGGCAGGGTTTGCTAAGTGATTATGATTCAGTGATCAGATCCAGAGAGGGGCAGAAGAAGACACTGGTCAGGAGAACCAGCAGTGCATTTCAGAGAGAGGCAGAGGTGACGCAGAGAGAGACAGTGCAATTTTCTGAAGAGGTGACGCAGATCCTGCAGGAAATCACGCAGAAACAGCGTAGTGTCTCTTGGATTCAGTTCAAAGATAGCTAAAGGTTGGGGTTTCTGATCCAGGAGGGCCAAAATCCAATCTCAGATCAGCTAGATCAGTTGCAGAGGAAGGTGACGCAATTCGTCAAGCTTGCCCACGCAAGCTTACGCAGTTCCAGTGTAGGCAATCACGCAGAGGCAGTGAGGGCTTCACTAACGCTGTCAGAACAACCAAAGACTTGCAAAGTGAGGTATATCTCACATTTTTCACCAGATTGTCTAGATTTCTCTGAAGGGTTTGTCGGATGTTGGCACCCTAGTTGTATTCAAGATTCTGCTGCTTAATAATACAAACCCTCAAATCTACTGCACCAGTTTTCCCAAGTTGGGTTTTTACGGGGACTTAGTCCAAACATAACTATCACATGTGGATGTTTTTCATTGTATTTTGTTCAGATTGTTTCAACACTTAGATTTATTCCGCAGCATTATTTGTGTAGACTGCTTCAGAAATTACTTTGATATTTCACAGTAATGAAATAATTATGAAACATAATAGAAAAAGTAATTCAGATTTGTTGCAGTAGAAATCTGAATCTAGGATTTTTCACATCGTATCAGAGCTTATTCAAGCTGAAGTGCAGGTGAAACACAAGTCAACCAGCAGATCAGCACTGAGGAGTCTGGGATCTATGTAAGCAGCAGCAGACCCTCACAGAGATTACGCTGTCTAGGCTAGGAGGGCAATCCAGCGCAGAAAAGGGCTCCCTTTGAGAGAGTTGACAGAGGGGTAAGCATTTTTCAGTTGCAGAAGAGGCAACTTAGTTGAAGGACGCAATTACTGCACAGCAGTAAGAGTTGGTGCATAAAGCGTCTGAAAATTTCTGAAAAACACAGATTGAGGGATTTCTTGGCCTCAGAGAGTTTCTTACTCAAAGAAGATCAATTTCTCCCGTGCAGCAGCAAAAGCAGTGACTTACTCCACAAGGAGTGCGTAAGTCTAGCTAAGCAGAGGGTTAGAGGAAGAAATCGACAGTTGAGGAGATGGCCAGCAATGGATTGCGTGACCAAGATAGATTGGAGGGTGCCTCCAACTATGTTATTTGGAAATCAAGGATTGAGTTTCTCCTTGATGAGCATGATCTAAAGGCCCTCATAGACAGTGTAGTTGCAGAACTTCTTGATGCAACACACCTGAGACAATTCAAGAAGAATATGGCAAAAGCCAAGTGATTGATCCTAGATGGTGTGAAGGATCATATCGTACCTCACATAGCAGCAAATACCACTGCTAGAGAGATGTGGGTAGGGCTGGAAAAGCTATGCCAAGGATCTTCCGAGCAGAGGAAGATGTACCTTGAATAGAAGATGCGTAATACCAGGATGAAGATGGGAGAGCGTTTTGACTCCTTCTTGTCTCGTATTCAGGATACCCGTGATCAACTGTCACCAGTAGGAGCTACTCCTAGAGACTCAGAGCTGGTAAGGCTCACTCTGAACTCGGTCTCAGAAGACTATCAAGTCTTTGTCCAGAGCATTCTAGGTAGAGAAAGGCTTCTAGGATGGGAAGCAATGTGGGCAGGCTTACAACAAGAAGAGCTGAGGAGAGATCTCCTCAAAATCCATTTGGAGGATGGAAGCAGTGGGTCGAAAGTCAAGAAGGAGGAAAAAGGTAACATTGCCCTTGCATCAAAGGGGCAACAGAAGCAGAGGAAGAAAGATTTGTCCAAGATCAAGTGCTTCCAGTGTGGGGAAATGGGACATTATGCCACACAGTGTCCTTTTAAGAAAAAAGATAAAGAGGAGAAGGAAGATCCACAAGCAGGAGCTGCCAAGATTGAAGCAGAAAAAGATTGTGCTATGTTAGCTCACATTCTGAAAGGAGAAAATTGAGCTGACTTGGAGTTGTAGATCCAGAATCTACAAGGAGGCGAGATCCTTGAGTATTTCCGAACTCTTGGATCACATGTGAGCTACGACAGCCTAAAGATAGTAGCAGGATGGACAGTTCCAAAGGAAGATGAGAAGACAGTGCAGTGGCTAGCAGTACTAGAGCTTGACCAGCGTAGAAAGGGAGCAGCAGCATCAGCAGTTGAGCAGCAATAGTGCAGTGCACACTAGTGCAGCACAGTGCAGTGCAGTGCTCACGCAGTGCAGAGTAGCAACAACGCAGTATTTTCAGAGAGCTAGTGCAGAAACTAGTAGCAGTCAGTCTTGTTTTTCAGTTGCAGATTTACTTGTCCAATTTCGAATGTTTTTCTGTTGCAAGTAGAAATAGTGCAATAGTGCAGCAGCAGCAATAGTTGAGCAGCAACAACAGCACAGTTCATAAGGGGTGCACAAGTGGTGCAGCGCAATGCAGAGCAGTGCTCACGCAGTGCAGCAGCATGGTTGCAGAATTCAGAGGGAGTTGCAATACAGTGGCAGTTGGCAGCAACATATAGAGTCAGCAACAGTATAGTTGCAGCATTTTCTTGTGCAGTGTTGGTGAGCAGCATCAACAGCACAGCAGCAGATGTTCCAAAATTCAGAGCAGCACATTGAGTTGTTTTGCTAGAGCACTTTCCTCGCTAAGAGGGAGTATTGATTTATGGTAGCATCGGATGTGCTCTAGCCTTGTAATTTTGTACATAGGTTAAGACACATGTATTCCATAAAACACAGAAATGGTTTTGGAAAATTCCACTTAGAGATGGTTTAATTAAATTAATTAATCGTTTTTAATGTTTTCCTAAGTCTAAACTTAGGGAAACTAATTAATTAAAGGGTATTAATTAAACTAAGTGTGAATCTTCTAAATAAAGTCATGGATCACCTCCAAGTTAATCTTAGCCCTTGATTATGTTTTAATCTTGATAGTTGAAGGTTCAACAGAAGAATATAAGGAGGCTGAGGGGCCTATGGAAAACACATTGAAACACTTGAGCCATTGAGCATTTTCGAATTTGTGTGAGGAGACACAGCTTTTGATCAAGAATCAAATCACTAGGGCAGGGTTGCTAAGTGATTGTGATTCAGTGATCAAATCCAGAGAGGGGCAGAAACAGAGACTGGTCAGGAGAACTAGGAGTGCATTTCAGAGAGAGGCAGAGGTGACACAGAGAGAGACAGCACAGTTTTCTGAAAAGGTGATGTAGACCCTATAGGAAATCACGCAGAAACAATGCAATGTCTCTTGGATTCAATCCGGAGATAGCTAGAGGTTGGGGCTTCTGAGCCAGGAGGGCCAAAATCCAGTCTTAGATCAGCTAGATCAGTTGCAGTGGAAGGTGACGCAGTTCCTCAAGCTTTCCCACGCAGGCTTGCACAATTCCAGCGTAGGCAATCACGCAAAGGCAGTGAGGGCTTCACTAACGCTGTCAGATCAACCGGAGACTTGCAGAGTGAGGTATATCTCACATTTTTCACCAGATTGCCTAGATTTCTCTGAAGGGTTTGCCGAATGTTGGCACCCTAGTTGTATTCAAGATTCTGCTACTTAATAATACAAACCCTCAGATCTGCTGCACCGGTTTTCCCAAGTTGGGTTTTTCCGGGGACTTAGTCCAAAAATAACCGTGTCACATATGGATGTTTTTCATTGTATTTTGTTCAGATTGTTTCAGCACTTAGATTTATTCCGCAACATTATTTGTGTAGACTGCTTCAGAAATTACTTTGATATTTCATAGTAATGAAATGATTATGAAACATAATAGAAGAAGTAATTCAGATTTGTTGCAGTAGAAATCCGGATCTAGGATTTTTCACATAAATCATCAACATACAATACCAAAATCAAAGGTATACCTTGGACTATCTTGAAGTAGAGGTTTGGGTCTACACTACTTCTTGTGAAACCAAGCTTTATCAAGTAGCTATCAAAGCAAGCATACCAAGCTCTTAGAGCTTACTTCGGCCCATATAAGGCTTCGTCAGTTTGCATACATGAGTTTCCCTGCCCTGCTCTTTAAAGCCTCGTGGTTGTTCCACAAATACCTCTTCCTTGAGAAAGCCATGCAAGAAAGCAGTTTTCACGTCCATTTGGTGAAAATTCCATCCATGGCTAGCAGCTAAGGCAACAACAGATCGAATAGTAGTATATCAAGCTATAGGTGCAAAAATCTCATCATAACCTATTCTCTCTTTCTGAGAGAATCCTCTAGCTACAAATCTAGCCTTATATTTTTCAATACTACCATCTGCACCATGTTTAATCTTAAACAACTAATTGGAAGTGACAACAGATTTACATTGAGGTCTAGGAACCACTTCCCAAACATCATTTTGGATGATGGACTCGTATTCTTCAGTTATGGCATCTTTCCAAACTTGTTCTTTTGCAGCTTCTTCAAAGGTGCATGGTTCTACCTGAATGATGTTGCTCATGGCAGCAACATACTCTTGAAACCGACTTGGCTTCTTACTTTCTCTGAACGTTCCTCTTGGGGCAACATGTTGTTCAGCGTCTTGCAAGGTATCTCACAGCCATATTGGTCTTCTTTCTGGTAGGAGGATCATGTGGTGGAGGATCTAAAGGATCCATGGAACCCATTTGATTATCAGCAAGCTCATTCTCAGGTTCCGGTTCAGACTCAAATGCAAGCTCTTTTTCATTAACAACTTGTCTTTCAGCAATGGCAAGAGAAGGAGAGTCTCTTGCTTTTCTAAGAGCTGCATCTTCATCAAATGTTACGTCTCTGCAAAACTCTATAGTGCTTTGGCCAAGTACATAAATTCTATAAGCTTTTGAATTATCACAATAACCAGCAAACGTACCTTCCTTACCTGAAGCTTCCAGTTTGTTCCTTTTCTCTTTTGGCATCTGAAAGTACACAGGCCAGCCAAAGATTCTCAAATGACTCATCTCAGGCCTTTTACCAGTGAAGACTTCTTCAGGAGTCTTATTGTCTAAGGCCTGATGGGGAGTTTTGTTTTTTAGATAAACAACAGTATTGCAGCTTCTCCCCACAAAAACTTCGATAGCTTTTGATCATGCAACATGGCTATGACTACTTCCATAATGGTTCTATCCTTCCTCTCAACCACACCATTTTGTTGTGGATTGTACAGCACAGTGATTTCTTTCTTTATTCCAACGTCTTTGCAAAATTCATTAAACTCATTGGAGGTGAACTCTCCCCCATTATCAGATCGGAAAGCTTTGATCAGTTTTCCCATTTGATTTTCAATCAAAGCCTTGAAATCTTCGAACATGTCAAATGCTTCCCCTTTCTTTTTCAAAAAGAATATCCAGTATTACAAAAAAAACCATCAACAAAAATCATGAAATACAAGTAGCCACCAAGAGAAGTAACAGGCATAGGTCCACATAAATCAGAATATATGAGCAGAAGTACCTAACTAGTTTTTGTTTAGCTTGAAGGGAATGGTCCCTTTATATGTTTTCCACTTGCACATCCGAGGCAAACTCCTTCATGATCCATTCTGATCTCAGGCATTCTAGAAACCATCTTCCTTACATGAGGTAAGGCTTTGTACTGTAGGTGATCGAATCTTCTGTGCCATAGCTCAAACTGAAGATTGGTATCATGGGCCAATGCATGAATGGGTTTACCATTGACTTTGTAAAGCCCTTCACATCTTGATCCAAGAGTGAAGGCTTCGCTCATACTTGAGTTCAAAGGCCAAGTTAGAATTTTTCCATTAATAAAAGCAACTTTCATTCATTTATCTTCTAGAGAAGATATGAATACAAGATTCTTTTTCAAACCAGATACATACAAAACTTCTTGCAAAAAAAAAAAAAAAATGCCATGATCTAACTAAAATGAAATTAAACCATAACCTTTAACTTGGTGACTAGAATTATCTCCAAGGATAACATTTAAATTAGTCTCTCTCTCAACTAGATTAGAGAGTGTCTCTTTGTAACAAGTAAAATGTTTGGAAGCACCACTATCAACTAACCAATTATCAAATGAATCTGCAGAAGAAGAATTAGAAAGAGAAAAAACAATAAAATATTTTGATTGAGTTTCTGCTACATTATTTCTATACCTTGGATTTCTTTTTTCTTAGGATGGCCTTTTCTTTGATTTTAAAAATTGTCTTTTTTATAATCAGATTTGTTTTTGAATCTAGGTGCTCTTCTTCTTTATTTACAGTCACGAGCAACGTGACCATGTTTTTTACAGTTAAAACATCTAACTTTTGACATGTCTAGATTGCCTTTGTTTGATTTGAAAGCAAATTTAATTTTATTACCCGTCTTTCTCTTGTCATAGGTTGAAAATGCAATAGGTTCTTCTTCCTGATGTGAAATTCTCCCTTTGGAGATCATTCTGGCCTGCTCTTGGATACATTTTCCCAAGAGTTCATCAAATGTGGGAATAGTGTTGATATTGTTGACGAAGGTGATAAAAGTCTCCCAAACAAGAGAAAGGCCTCCAAGTGCAATCAACATCGTTTCTTTGTCAGGTACAACTTCACCAATTGTTGACAATTGATTCTTGATTTTGGTCATTCTTAAGAAGTATGCTTGAACCATCTATTCTCTTTTCATCTTGATGTCCTTCAGTCGATTCTTCAAGGCAATAATCTAGTTCAATTTACTAATTGAAAACGTTGTAGTCTAAAAAACCCACAAAATAACCCAGAAATTCTGGCAAGATTATGAAAAATTCCGGCAAAGACTTTTGAAAATCTAGGTTACAACCGTTAAACTAGCATTTTGGTTGCCCTAAGGGTTTTTGATGGCGCTGAATCCATTTCAACCATCAAAAATATAATTCAAACACTCCAACTACCTGATTTTTTGAAATATTTATTACCAGATTCCGGCAAAAAACTGTCGTCTGTGCTATTATGTTGCATCGGTAGACAACCCCATTGAAAACATGTCAATTAGTTTGTCATACATTTCTTTACTTTCTTCAAACCAGAAACATAAGTAATGAGATGATCACTAAGAAATCAAGGATAATTTTTCTAGCTTTGATTTCACCCTTTTTATATTTGGATTTGACAGCAACACTTGCATTCTCTGGTGGATTAGCTATTGTGTCTTCAACATATTCCAGAACTCTGTGTTCTTCAAGAGCGATATGTACCCTTGTTTTCCAGAGACCCAAGTTTGAAGCATCATTCAGCTTCTCTTCTATCTTGAAATAGGACGAAGTCATATTAAACAAAAAAAAATTGGCATCAAGTGGGGTCTCTTCAGGTGATCTCTAATCTCCTTGGACTTGTCTTCACCAAGGCTCTAATACCATGTTAAAATTTGAAATTTCTATGCAGAAATTTTAAAAATCCTATGCAGAAACTTGAAAGTTCTATGCAAAAAACTAAATGCACTTGTAGAAAATTGAATGTACTTTGCAGAAAACTTAATGGAACTTAATGTACTTTGCAAAAAGTTGAATGTACTATGTTGTTACAATTACTTAGAATGAAGATTTCTTCTTCACAACTTTTCATATCAGCAATTGTAGATAGAACATAAACTTAAGGATCACATGAAGACAGTCAAGTACAAATATGAGACACTGAGAGTTAGGTAAAATGAGCAAGGCAAAACCCACAAGGGGAAAACCCAAATGATTCTTCTTCTATTAGATTTCTTCAATTGTCCAATAGAGTACAGAGAGAGGGAGAGAGAATGAGAATGAATAAAGTCACCAATGTCTGATCAACTTGTAGCTGAAGTGATATTGCTCTTTGCTTGAAGATCTCCTCCTTTTCTTGATCATATATTGTCCTTCACACTTACTCTAGCTCTTCTCTTACTCTTACTCTTCACTTGCTCTCACACTTCTCTAACACACACTCAACACTAGCTTTCCTTCACAATGAACATGTTACACTCAACTCTCACTTCCTCTTGCTTAAATAGATGAGAAAGGAGGAGTTAAAAACTAAATTCATGCCTTGAGCCAATAATAGGAAAATTGAATTCCATGAGGGAGGAATTATTTGAGGAGAAGTGTGCCTCATCCCAAGAATAGAAAGAGAGGTACACAAGTCTTGAGGAGTTACAATTCGAATTAGAGATAAAGAGCGTTACACTTAAACATGAGAAAATATTTGGTAAGAGTTACAAATTTAATTGAATGAGGGAGTTACAAGTGCATTTAATGAGGAGTTACACGTTTGCCATACGTTGAATTAGCGAGGGAGAGTTAAATTTTCTTTAAGTGTGGAGTTACTATTTTATTCCAAGAGAGACGTTCAATTTGCCAAGTAAGAGATTCTCAATTTAATTTACTTATTTCATGAGAGAATTCGTTTTTATTAATCCATTAAAGGTGAACGACTTTAGACTATTTTATAAATACTAGTATCATAATAATAATAAAGATAAAAATATTAATTCTTAACTTGTATAATCATGATTGACTTTATTTTAAAGTGGATTCCATATGTCAAGATCATCCTTAATCAATTAGACATGACTTTTTATTTTTGGAAAGTCACTTCCAAATTGAGATGTGACTTACTATTTTTGGAAAGTCATATTAAAATTATTAAAAATGAAATTTTATTGTAGGAGGTTCAAACAGAACTGAAAGAAATGATTTCTTCTAGGAGAAATTCATCCCTGAGCTACCAAATTTTAACAGCCTTCTCTCCCTTTAAGGCCTAAAACGGTGCACATTGATGCCAAGACATTGCCTGGAAGACATATGTACCCCAGAGACCACAGGACGCCCCCAGGCTGACATTGTACCTTCTTGATGGGCATTTCACTATTTCTAGGCTAGTTTTATGATGATGATGACATGAGATTCCTTTAGAAGACTTGTTGAGAATTTAGAGGGGCAGTGCTTAATTCAAATTATCTTCTTGATAATTACTTGTGAGCTTACTTGTGTCTTCTCTTCTTTAGCTTATTTAGTCTTTCATCAAGTCAATTACCAAAATACAAAAGACACAAATTTCGGCTCTTCAAGCTAGGGCAAAACCTCTCCCTCTTGGAGAGGAAAACCCACGAGAAATTCTTCTTATAGACTTTCAAGATGACAAGTACCATGACCAAAACACAGACCCTTGACCTATTAATGCTTCCAAGACCTTGCCAATGTTTCTCAGTCTTCCTTCAATATTGATCCTTCTTTTCTTCACCAACCTGCACTGATCTGCATCAACATTAGAGAACTCGGTCTCTAAGTTTGTCTTCAAACACTTCTTATTGCTTATTCAAATATAGGAGACCAGATCATTTGAAATCTCATCGTTCACTTGTCATGCATTTGGAGATGTGTAACCTTTCTGTGAGTAGGAAGGTAAATCATAGATTTACCTTCCTCCTTTCCCCATACATATACTAGCCCTTAGACTTATCATCACAGCATGATCGTTGAGCTTAACCCTTCGCATAACATAACATCTGAATGCTTGCAATCATTACAATACATAGAGCACTGACCTTATACTATTAGTGAATTCATTACAAGTTTGACCACACTTCACTTGACCGTAGCTTCTTCATACTAAGCCACGTTCACTTCTCCAAAATGCTAGACAGAACCGATCTGTGGTTACTACTTCAACTCGTATTTTAACCCAGACTTTATCATGTTGTAACTATCACAGGAATGTCCGCAATTCTGTCCTTCAACCCGCACTTTTCTCCTTCTGAAATCCACACTTTTTCTCCTTCCTGAAATCTGCACTAATGCATCCGCATTGTTTCCTATCCTGAGATCCGCAATTCCTTGGTTCAAATGACCGCAAAGCTGACTGTATATATAGGCATCATGTCACTGTTTTTAGGCTGACCCTTCATGCTTATTGGAGGCCGACTAGATCACTATGTATATAGGCTAACATAAAAATATATTTTCCAGCATTGATAAGGTATGTCTTAAGCTATTCGTTCACTGTTTATGACAAGGTCTTGGACCATTCTCTAGCTACTTCATATACAGAAAACTTGATATATTTATGACCAGAAGACAACCCTAATAGGCATCAAGAAGAAGTCTATTGACCTATAATAAAATCTTGCTCATGTAACTTACGAAGCAAGTACAACAAAAATACATTTTATTATCTTTGTCTTCTTCTTTACATAAATACATAATTACATCGTTAATATGAAGACCGATCCTAGTTACACTTTTCAACACGATACACCTTTCTAGATGATAAAGGCATTCCCTAGCCTTGCGGCATCACCCTCATCTAGCTTGGAGTGATGACATGGGCTTGGCTGATAATGACATGTTGATGAGAAGGGATTTGCTTGACGAATAGACAGCTTGTTGACAAGATGTTCTTTGAGTGAGGAGCACTCTTTCACCCAGCCATGGCACATTTTAATGGAGAATGAGGTCACCCTTGGAGGACCTTTCGCTCACATGTGAGGGCTAAAAGGACACTTTTTGTTATATTTTATCATTAAGATAGCTATCGTTTAGGTCAGCTTCTGACCTACTTAACTTGTAATCACTTAATTCATTATTTTGAGGAGTTTTACTCAATTACTAGACAAAATCGAATTGGTTTCTCTCATATAAATAGACGGAAGTCGATTTAGGTTGGATCATTATTCCGCACACCCATTTACTCATTGAGAGCGATCGTGCACTAGTTATTTTTCTCTTGGACGCAATGGAGCGTTGACAGCGAACTGCCTTGAGGATGATATTAGACTTGCACGGATTCTCTTTGATTGATGAAGAGATTTTATGGTTATTCGTGCAACTTTATTGTCAGTGATCTTCTTTCATTGTGAAAATCTTGTATAATTAGGGTTACACCAAAATTTTCATATGAATGCATTGAATCTTTAATGGCTCTAGCATCTCCTTTCCAAAATTATCACCAAATATCCATTAAAGAAACCTAGTAAAGTATTCCTTGACCTTAAATCCCAATTGATTGAAAATTGCTAGGGTTTTAATGGAGAGATTGTATCTCTAACTCACTCCAATCAAGTCTTAGCCATAAACCTTGCCCTTTGACTCCATTAGCCCAAGAATGAAAAAGGTAGTAGTCTATTTAGTTTGTCAATATTTACAAAAGAAAAAATTAAAACCCTAAATTATTTTTTTCACTTTTTAAGGGTAAATCGGGGTTAGGTTATGGCAAAATCTGCATTAAATAGCAGAAAATATCTTGCATACCATATTACTAGGGCTGGGATTTGCATCTATTAAATCGAAAAAGTAATATATCATTTTATATGCAATTCTCACCCACCTTTTTAGAGTTGATGTCTAGGGTTTTGTAGTTGTTTTATGCATTCTCAGCGATTGACAAATTGTTGCAACCTTTTCCTTCGTTCAATCATTCAATAGCCTTGCTTATATATTGTTTATCATTGATTATAGGTTGTTTTTTTATTGTTGTCATAAATTTTACATGCTGTCAATTGTGCTTATTAAAAACCCTAATTTATAACAGCAATCATTAATCTCAATGTAACATGTGTTTGGGATCCATTTGAGCCTCTCCAAGACTATCCAAGCCCCCTAGAATTAGGCATAGTTCCTTTGAACTTGTTACCTCTTCTCACCTGGTGTTAAGTCCCTATATTAATAGTGTAGCCCCTTATTATGTTAGTGTAGCCCCCCTTATTGTTATTATTGTACCCCTGTAACCCCCATATTGTTATTATTGTGCCCTTACATTATTATTGTTAGGTCGGCTAGGATTACATTGTGGCCCCACTAGGATTATATTGTGGCCCCATGGACTCCTATATATAGAAGGAGGTTTTGTTCATTTGTATCATCCAAGAATTGTTCATTTATGTAATGTACTGGAGGTTTCCCCCTCGAAGTGGCTTATTTCTAAGGCGTTGATATCTCTTTTCTTCTATTTTTGGAGCTGGTTACACAACATTTGGTATCGGAGCTTTGGGATTCTAGGGTTTCGCTGCTCCAAACAGGTCATCGTGGCATTTTCGCTATAACTTTTTTTCTACGAAGCTTCAGAAGCTGAAATTTTTAGGGTGCGAAGCTGAAATCTTGAGGAAGGTTGTCTAAAAATTTCAGATC